>OZ007587.1:298024082-298045546 GCA_963931845.1 Maratus michaelseni
TAATAGTTTCCTGTTTGTGTCATACACTCGGGATTTAAAAAAAGCAAAAACTTTTTTCAATCTATTTTACTTTTTTGTTTTAACTTTTCTTTCAACTATTTATTTCTTTTAAAGTTTGTTCAAATTACTTTTTAGTACTTTTTCAGGATTTCATTTTCGACGCTGTGGATATTTTATTTTATTTTGTAGTTTTTCAAAAATAAAAAGCATTGATTAACGATCACCGAACGTGTTCATTTTAAAATTTCCAATTCGCCTATCTAGGCCTATAGGCCTATATCTATTCACCTTTAATTAAACTAATGCTACAGATTTCAAGGAGGTTAAAACCAAAATATATCCCAAGTTTCGCTATAAATTGAATATATTATAATGAAAATAACACAGTATAAGGAACGCTACTCTTTTATAAATAACAGAAGAAGAAAAATTTAGAAAATCATATTGTCTAAATGTTAAATTAAAGTAAAATATTAAATAAAACTACTAGCTTATTGAATGATTTGGATTTTAGGTTTCTCATTTTTTAGACGTATTTCTGAAAAACTTTAAAGTAAACATACATTAAGAAAATAATAATTACGCATTGCAAATTTACTCGAGCATAAAACAAATCTGAAATCTAAAAAAGTCATAGGATAAGCATTTTAGTTGAATAAGCCTTTTTTACAATTTAACATAACTGTTTTTTCCAACAACGTTCTGGAATTTGGATGCTGCTCAAAATGATACATATAATGTACTCAGGATCCTGAAGAAGAATTTTCTTCTGTCCTTTAATATCATTCTATAACTGTTATCTACAAATTTATTCGCAAACTTAGAGGAAATTCAGAACTATTGTTTTTATCATTATTATTATTCTCATATTTCGTGCAATTTTAAGTTTTATCCTGTTGAAACAAATAATTATTGTGCTTAAATGTCAAATGTTGAAACAATTGTAGAAACTCAGTCTTATTTCTATGAAAGGAATAAAGGAAACAGTTGCAGTTAAAGATTGCACAATAATTAAGAAAATTGTGAAGTTGCAAATGAAAAATTTTAAAATCCGTCTTCCAATGAAAAATTGCGGGAGGGTTTAAAAATTTTACACAATGTATTTATCAGAGATAAGATAACTTTGAAATCTATTATGTCTGAACGAAAACATTATTAATGATTTATTAGAAAGAAAGTGTCTAAAAATCAAAGATCTTTTTACACGTTACTTATTCTTTCGTAAATGCATCATTAAATGATAATATATTAAGTAAAATTGAGAGATAAGGTATGCTTTGTAATTTCATCTATTCTTCTCTAAATGGGGCAGCATTAAATGTCAATTTATTAACCCTTTGATTACAGGGTTGGGACATACGTCGCCACAGAGACTATTTCTTTATACTATTCGCACCAATTTTAAAAAAAATAATATATTTCATACACTTATACTAGGATATTTTAAAGAGAAATCTACCACAAAGATTATTATTATTATTATTATTGTTATTATTTGTGAATTGTGATACGAGTGAATAAAAAAATAATAGCCAGTCCTAGCTCGTAACCAAAATGTTAAGTAAAATTACAATTTGATGATGTTATCATTTAATTACAGTGGAATAAATTATCTTGTTGTCCAACACTATTTCTTCTGTAAATGTAATATTATTAAATGACAAACTATTACGTAACATTTTATTACGATTTTGTTATTATTCATTGATTGTAGTATAAATTATTTTTGTAGTTTACAGGTTACTGGCTTAAAAAAATATATGGTGAAATTTTCAGATCCTAATCTAAATTTTAAGAAGGATGTTCGAAAAGTGGTGCTTTTTAAGAGGGATCAAATGTTGCACGATAAACTTGCAGCCTTGATTGACACTTATCCTTTAGTAAATGCAACACCAGTAAATGATAATTCACTAATAAAAATTCCATTGTGATATTGTTTTCACTTTTCTCTTTTATTTACTTATTTTTTCAGGCCCCCTTTCCGTGCCGCCGATCCGATGCAAATCTACACGATCATTTTGAAAGGCATAGATATGATAGACTTCCCTCGCACCATCCCGAAACACGCCCAGCATCTCATCAAAAGGCTTTGCCGGGATAACCCTAGCGAACGGCTCGGCTACCAGAAGGCAGGGATAGCGGACATAAAAAAGCACAAGTAAGTGAAATTTTTATTTAATTTTTCAGCTACTCATATAAATAAACGCATGTAAAACTAAAAATCAACTTTCCATTTCATTTTAACTTTCGTAGATATGTATAATTTCATGACGATCGTTTCGGACCGACAAAACTAATAGCCTGTCTTTCCCAACTAATGATCGTCGTATAATAAACGGCGTGAGTTTTAAATTCCCATATGTTTTCAATGCTCTTTCACTCACCTAATGGCATTTCTCTCCCCTAATAAAAGGCTGCTTTAATTTCGACGTCCAAAATTATCATTTTTTTTTTTTTTTTTTTTTTTTTTTTAATAAATAATATAATATAATCACTTGTTAACTTTAAATTAAAGTCTAATAATGCTTAAAGTGATAAAAAACATAAAACGGAATATTTAAAATACCTTTTCAATGTAGATTACATATGTTTCGTTCACACTATCGGTGACATCTTCAGATCTAAATGATAAATACAATATTCTCGCATACTTTTTGTAAAGGTAAACATAAACCACGAGATCGCATGTCCAAGGCTAGCAGGTGCTTAAATTGGCCAAACTGGGAAACGTGAAAATTATTATTTGTATTTATTTTTATTGCTTTTCCAATCTATCGATCATCGCGTGCCAAATTTTAGCTAATTCAAAAGAAGCGGCCTCGTTGCAAATGCTATCTTTTCGCAAATATATTCCGATAGATTCACGGATAATGGATGGGAAATAAGCTCTTGATTGAAAAATTATTTTACTATTCTTGAAATCCATCTGCAACTGCTCCTTTCTATATTGTCTGGCTAATATATAGACAATATAGAAAGGAGCTGTTGCAGATTGATAATACTATAGATCTAAAAAGTACTATACAACATATTTATTTTCTAATACAGTAAAGGCTGTTTATAACGGTATTTTGCTGTAAACGGAGAAAAACCCCATGCATTTAAACTTTTTTAGACGAAAAAAACCTATTTAAAACGGAATTTCCTGTAACGTTTTCGTCTAATCAGGTTTTATTTTATCAGGCTTATGATGGGGGGCCTGCGTTGGAACTATTACCGGGGCCCGCGGTCTTTCTGTACGGCCCTGTGAAGATGTCACCGATAGTGTGAACGAAGCATATGTAATCTACATTAAAAAGGTATTTTAAATATACCGTGTTATGTTTTTTATCACTTTAAGCATTATTAGACTTTAATTTATAGTGGTTTTTTTTGTATACTTTACTTTTTTACTCGCTAATAAAAGACTTGTTTATTTGTTTATTTATTTATTTATTTATTTTTTGGTCATGGGCTTTTTTTTTTTTTTGGTCATGGGCTTTTTTTTTTTGGTCATGGTTTTTTTGGTCTTGAATTTTAATTTTCATATTTTTGCTTTACGTGGCTTATTACTGATCTGCTGAAAGTCCAGCTTCGTTGTGTTTGTCCAAAACGTTCACCGTGATTTTTTTAAATTTCGAAATTCTTTCGCTGCAAGCATTTTTCTCATCTGGTGAAAGAGTGACTTAATTTTATCTAACCCAAATGATCTCAGTGATTTTTAGATTTACATATATATTTTCGCTATATGTGCCTTACTTCAAGCTTATATTTTGTAGTTCCAAAACAATCGCCGTGATATTTAAATTTTCACAGTGTTGTTCAACATATTATACTTATTTGAGTTCAATAGTTACGAAAAATAGAAAGGTTGAACCAAAGACTCTAGTCAGGCAATTCACCGTCAATTTCAAGTGCATGTTAAAGGCTTATCTCTTATAATAATCTATACATGAAATAAAAATTAAAAACCGAAAAAAGAACCTTCTTACGTCTCATATAGGGGATAAAGAAAAAAATCGGGCATGCAACTTTATCCAAGATATTTAATTCAGCCTGTTATCAAGTACTTTAGTGAAAAAGAAAAATGCATATTAGAAATAAGTATATCAAAATGTCTTTATAGGTAACATTCGTTGCAAAATAAATAAATAAATAAATTAATTAATTAATTAAAAAACCTACTTCGTTATTTACTTTTATTCTACTTACTATACTGCTAATAGATTAAAGAAAAACAAATATGTGTTTCTTTATGAAGTAACAGCTTCTTAAGAATTTTGCTGTAATGCAAAATTTTGTAATAAGTCTTATAAGTGTATCAACATTTCTAATATTTGTGTCTAATTTTGTGAATGAACAAAACCATCAAATGAAATTGTAATTCCAAATTTATTTGTAACGTTCATTTGTCTAAATATTCAGCATGACAAGTATGAACTTTCAGTACTCGTTTAAATTTCGTTATTGAAAACTGATACCCAGCGAGGTTCAAATCATACGAGTTCAATCGAGTATACACTGTAAAAAAAACCACAGTAATTTTACAGCAAAAAATGCTGGCAATATGGGTGCCAGCAGATTTTGCTGTAAACTTACAGCAATTTTGTTTTTTTAGATTTAACAGCACTTTTGTAGATTTTCAGCGTTTTTTGCTGTTAATTTTACAGCACTTTTGTTTTTTCGATTTCACAGCACTTTTGTAGAATTTCAGCATTTTTTGCTGTTAATTTAACAGTAATTTTGTTTTTAGATTTTACAAAACTTTTGTAGATTTTCAGCATTTTCTGCTGTTCATTTAACAGCAATTTCTTTTTTTTTTTAAGTTTTACAGAACTTTTGTAATTTTCAGAATTTTTTGCTGTTAATTTAACAATTTTGTTTTTTAGGTTTTACAGAACCTTTGTAGATTTTCATTATCTTTTGCTTATTATTATTATTATTATTTTTTTTTTTTACAGCACATTTGTACATTTTAGAGTAAAGCTGTGGAATTTTGCTGTAAATTGTATTGCTTTCAGTGGCGGCTCGTTGTTTGGAGCTCTAAATGCCTGCCTGAAACACATTATTTTCATACCATTTTTTACAAGATATATTTTCCTTATTTAATGACAGTTGTAGGTTCTCAGTTTCCCCCGCCCGGTTTGACTTTGACTTTGTTTAATGGCAGAACTTTCTGACAGTAAATGATATAAAATATTACTTTTTTAATAATAGTGGTAACAAAAGAATAAATTTAGCAGCCATGCATTTAGTGCCCCAAATAAAGCTAGTCACGAGTCGCCAATGATCTGCAATTAAATAAGATAAAAATTCCATGCGGAAATAGTGGTAGTTAAACATGTAAAATATTTTTTACCCTTTTTTTTTTTTTTTTTTTTTTTTTTTGAAAATGGGCCTTTTTAAAATTTGATTACATATGCTGTCCCAGAGGAAAAAGAAGAAAATTCAAACATTTTAGAGAGAGCTGGAACCTAGAGCTGAAGGTTGGTGGTGAATTGTCCGGAAAATGTATAACTAAACTCCGCTGCGCTACAATCCATTAAGGACCATGGTCGGCGAACAGTGTGCGACGAATTTCAAGGACATAAGCGAAAATTTTATGTAATTTCTAAGGTTTATCAACTATGCAGAGTTATAAGAAACCATACATGTTCTTTCCCTTACATACCCTCTAGCCTCGTTTTTAAAAGGAAATATATCAGAAAAGTAAGAAAAAGAGAACAAAAACCCAACATGAGTAACTGATGAATAAAAATTGTTACGTATTTTTTATATTGTTAAAAATTATACTTTTTCGTCTCGTAAGCAATATTCTGAGCCCATTTTTTTTAAAATTAATTAGGTTTTGATATCTATGTACAATTTTTATTTTATTTTTTAAATTTTAAACATTTTTGTCTTATAAAGTCAAAATCCCACTATATCCCGAAAAAATGTTAGTACATACCGCTTTTGTAAGCATTTGATGAGTGAGAAACGTTGGGATTATCTGCGCCCAGGCCGACTTTGGTAGTTAGCAACATTTGGTTGAATGAAAGCTCACGTAAAAAAAACATGCTTCTGCACCAGCCTCATTATATATATATATATATATGCGGGCTACGCCCGCATCGCTGGTCTAATTTTTCAAACGAATCTCGAATGATTAAAACAGCTTTTAGTTCCAATTTCCACTGCCAGAAAGTGTACATATAATTATTACTTGTATGTATAGATAGATATATATATAATAAAACTTTTGTTAATAATAACCATCAAATCACAACTTATTAGTATGTATCGGTACATATTTAGATAGTCTTTTGTCGCTTTCAAAGTATATCTTTTCCCAGTTCTTTAATCTATGCTCGCAATAAACAACGATCACTGAAATACGCCAGTGGCAATAGATTGTATTTTTCTCGATTTCTTTGTTTATAATCAGTTGGCATGCGGCGAATACGGAAGTACCCAAATTCGTATTCTCCGTATTTCTATCTGATTCCTTTTTTGTTGTTAATATAAAATTAAACCCAAATTACATCGAATTGGAAGTTACAAAGAATGTAAGCTCTAATTTGGCTACCTATCAGCCCGCACTTTAAAAGAAAAAAAGACATGGTTGTTTCGTACGTAAGAAGTAAAACTTCTAAAAGTTAATCTATATTATAAATCACAAATATGTGAATCAGTAACGATGTGGACAATAATGAATTTAAATTGCATGAGGCACAACAATAGAGCTAATGCTTCAATTAATAACAAAATGACGTATTTTTTGGTTTAACTTCGCACTTTATTTTCTTTCTTTTTCCGAAAACAGCTAGTTTTTTTGGAAAAATTAAGAAAAATTACAGGACGATTTTTACAAAAATTAGATTTTCGAATGAAGAAAAGTTTTCTACGTAAGTGTGGTGAGTTTTAAATCGATACCGTAATTACTTTTCTTAATATTTACAAATAAGTGACAACAAACCACCCGTTGCCATCGGCAAAAGAGATATAAACGCTTTTTCGCTATCACGTACCTTAGCGTTTAATATAGTATATATAAAGATATTTGAATATTTGAATAAAACTTAAAAAAAGCGTCCTGGTTGCAATTTTTTGGTATTTGCAATGTCACCAATCGATTCTACGTGAAAAAATACATAGCAAAGCATATTGAAACATAAGTTTGGGATTTCGTAAATCTAATGCGAACAATGTCTGTAAAAAAAGACCACTTTGTCACAGTGTGAGGCTTGTCTATTTCCGTTCTCTTAACCATGGGCTCAGGAGTGTTATGTGGCATATGTCGCGTTCAGGCGGTGAGAATTCCCAGTGCTTAGTTCCCCTCAAACTGGGTAGATCGAGTCTGAAGGGATGAAAGATGGACTGACCTTCGCCGAAATCCGAAAGCGGGCTTACAGCGTAGTAGTGTAAGGCGCTGACTACTGAGCGACATGGCTTCAAGAATTTTGAGTACGCGTGAAATTAACTTTGTTACAATATTCCAGATAGTGAAGTATATTTTTCTTTGTGCTTTATATCAGCCCATTTCGGTCTTGTCAATCTATCTGGACATTTCCATTCAATAAGCCAGAAACACAAAGAAAATTGTGTACATTAAGTAAAAATTAATAGTTTTTTATTACTTTTCTGTGGAAGAATGTTTCAAACAGAACTTGAAGGGAATTAATCCTACTGGAGATTTGATGGCATCGAAACACCAATATTACGTGTTGGCACCGGATTGAGAAAATTAATTAATACGCTGTAAATCTACTGGAACATATTTCGGAAAATCACGGGAAGCATAAGGGACTTTTAATTCAGAAATGCTTTTTTAAATCTAGGAAACCTATTGGTTTTTGAGACTTTTGATGATATAAGAACGCTTTTCTGAATAGTCGGCAACTCGGAAAAGGTTATATTACATATATGTATATATATTTATAAACTTTCTTGTTAGCTCATGAAACCTTTCCCTTTTTTTACAGTGTTATTTTTACTGATGTAAATTTACAGATTATGCGGTAAATTTACAGATGAATTTCTCCTCTTTTTTTTTTTTTTTACAAAATCACGGTTTTCTAAATTTAAGTGAGATTTAAGGTGTAAATTGTTATCAGTAGATTATGTGTTATTTTATAAAATAATCTTTAACAATCTGGAAAGAAGCAAACAGCATTTTTCTCTCCAGGTCTCTTTTAACTAAACTGCCACTCTTTAAAATATTATTTTTTTAATTAGCCGTTTTGGTATTTAATTAACCTAAAAAAACACGCTGAAAATACAGCAAAGTGTTGGCAAACTGAGAGGGGATAAATTGTTAAATGATGCACTATTAATGACAAACAACAAGCGCACGTAAAAAAAAAAAAAAATCCGTCACATAAACAGTGTCTAGACTTTCCAATTAACTTAGCTTGGACTTAAATTTTCTTAGAATGCCGCTTTAATATCAGGATACTCTTAAAAGTTACTTTGTGAGAACCATAAAATCTTTTAAAAGATAATCACTGCGCAGTAACAGAAGCATATATTTTTTAAAGTAACCATTTATTGCTTCATATGTCATTAATTCTGATTTAATCTATAAATTATCTAATTTTAAAAGTTAATGCTAGGAAAACTTCGCTATTTCATTAATTTAATTAAACATTTAACTTTATAGTAATTTTAGACAGATTTTATGTAAAAGGAGCTTGTTTTTATTTTTATCTCTTTAGAATATAAGATGAATACTTTGAATACCTTGAAATTGAATACGATATGTTTTTTTAGTTTTTTGGTTACTAGGCATAAATAGTTTAATTTATTAACAGGTGTACTTATTTTAATTGCTAAAAGGAGTAAAATAAAAACGTTCTAAACAGTAAAAATAAGTTTTATGAGGTTGTTGACATGTTTCGGCTCCATCCAAGCCATTATCAAAACAAATAAGAACATTCTATAATTGCACGGTCTATGATGTTATTATATATGAAACGCTTTCATATAATTTTTAACTTACTTTTTCAAATTACGCACGCTATTTTTATTTTTGCTTGGATGGAACCATGGAGTAATCCGAGCCATAATTTTGGTAAGTTAAAAGATGTTGCATTGTTATATGTTGTATTTTTATATGTTACAGTCTCTATAGTTTCTCTTACAATGGATGGATAGTATAGACTAGAGGGAAAAATTATCTTAATTTCTTAAATTTTATTTGGTCCCTTCGGATGGAGCCGAAACATGTCAGCAGTCTAATAAAACTTATTTTACTCTTTAAAATGTTCTTATTTTATGCCTTTTGATAATTTAAAGAAGTGTATTATTGCAAGTTGTTATAATTTGTTACATTTTTATTAACAGGTGGTTCCAAGGTTTCCATTGGGAAGGACTGAGAAAAGAGAATTTAACTCCGCCCATAATTCCTAAGGTAAGTGCAAACTTATCTATTAGTTTTAACTTTAATAAAATTTCAATTTATTAATGGTAAGATATTTCTTATTCATATGTGATATGTTTATATCAAAGTAAAACTCATTTATTATACCTTTGCCTTAAAAAAAATTATTGAAATAAAGATTTATTATTTTGAAACCCCATTAAAGATGCTCAGTATTTCAAAAGAATCGAAAGTATCTATTTGGAATTATTAAATTAAAATAATCCATCTTTATCAAAATACACTACATCAAAGTTTCAATACCATACTATTATAAAACATGACCTAAAGCTGCTATTACAAATACCTTTCAAATGTATGCCTTCACTATAAAAAGTGGGTTCTCAAAATTAATTAAAAAATACTCAATTTTAAATACCTCACATACTTAAAATAGTTCCGATCCAAATGTTCTCAAAATTGAGAAATAAGTGTACTCATTTTTGATTCCATGGATGTGTTCAAATATGAACCGTTATGTACTCATTTTTGATCTCATTGATGTATTCAGATATGAAATGTGATGTACTCATTTTTGATGCAATGGATGTATTCAAATATGAACGCTCTGTTAAATATTCAATATATTTTTTTTCTTATTTTATGTAATCAGCAGTGCTTTCTGTAAATATTAAATTTATGTAAATATTAAATTATGCACAGTATTTTAAAATAATTTAAAAGTGCTTGAAAACAATGCTTTTTGTCATAAAATTAAGAAGTAAAACAAGATGGCGTCCAAGATAGTCGATTATTAACACGTGGGAAACCAAAATTTAGATAAAAACATGGGCTAAAAGACATTTAATAAAACACTTTCAAAACTAAAATAAGTTAAATTGAAAAATACATTTTTCTTGTCAAGAGGTCCTGCCCCGAACAGTGATTATTACAAGTTAAAGTAAAAATGTACAGACATTTATTTCCCGTTCAAAATTATTAACAAGAAACTTTTAATTAATTATTTATTTAGGGAAAATAGGAAAATTATTATCAAGATACCCAAATCAAATATTTTTATAACAAGAATAATGTTTTCAAGTACGTATAAATTATTTTAAAATATTGTGCCTAATTTAATATTTACAGAAAGTACAACTGATTACATAACATAAGAAAAAAAGTATTGAATATTTAACAAATAGCACTTACTTTCAAATTTGCCGGCTAAATCTTTAAAATCCCCTTCTTCTAATTTTCTTTTCACAAACAAATCCATGTCACTCAATACACCGGACCAACCGAGTATGAATGTATGAAGCATAACAACAAAGCAATGTAATCTTACGCATTATAAAGTGGATGCAATATATAGTTCCTTCCGAGGAACAAAAGTAATATTATTCTCTGATTTCCGGTCTATATTGCATTGTTTCCAATTAATGAACATCTTTTATGCCACCATGAATGAAATGAACGATTACAAACTACAAAATTATCGTTTCTTTTGAATTTCATAACATGTGATGTTTCAAAATTGAGAAAGAATAGATTCATTTTTGATCCAAACATACTCAATTCGATATGAGTACATCGATTTACTCATTTTTGAATACTTCATTTTTTTCAGTGTTACTGAATGAAATTCTGAAAAGCATTTATCTGAATTTAAGTTTTTGTTTGTAATTATTATTATTATTTATTTGCTCTATACTAAGTCTATTTTTAATGTTTAGGAAGTTTTTTGAATTGTTTTCCTATTTGAAAAATGTATCACACGAAATATATTTATATATATATAAATTTTGCAATATGTTAAAAAACTCTTTAAAATATCAAATATACACATATTAAATATTCTACTTTTTTAGAGATTAATTTTTCTATCCAATTGTAAATTATTGCTATAAAACGAAACACCTATGCTTAATTTTGTTCCATATGTTTCCAAGAACTGAATAAAATAAACTGAAGTAATAAATGTATAAATATTAAAATATGAGTAGCATTGAAAAAAAAAAGGGGGGGGGGTTGAATATTGTAAAGAAAATGTCTGTTTCAAACCAATATCTATGCTGTAACTATCAAAATAATTAAATTTCCGATGCATATTCTGTTTTTTATTTCATTCGGAGAATCTGAAGAGCCTACACTAGTCACGCGATTATTCTCATAAGATACTGTTAAACCTGTGGGAGCGTTCTTTTCAAATTTCTCGTTTGCATTACAATATATTTAAATCATTTTTTTTACACAGGATAGCTGAGGTTGATCTCTAAATGGACCTTTTTTTTTTACTTTTCGATTTTGGTTGCAAATTTTGTTTTTTTATGAGGTTACTTTATATTTCAAAAGTAGAAGTACTTTCATAAAAAAATCTCCAACCAAAATTGAAAAAAAATGTCCCGGTTAGAGATCAACCTCAGCTATCCTGTGCAAAATAATAAAAATAATAAAAAAAATTTAAATTAAAATTAAAATTAAAATATTTAAAAGCAATCGAGAAATTTGAAAAGAACGCTACCATAGGATTAATATTAGTTTGCGAATTTTGTCGTATGTCTAGCGTAGGCTCTTAAGCACGGAGAATATTTCTGGTGCTAATGATCTATGTTGGGAAATTTCAACGCGCTTGCTATAAAAGCACCTTCCTTGCAAGATATATATGCAAATTATACGCAATAATCTAATCCAGGAATCTTTAAATTACCTTCGAGGCCCTGGGTTCCCCTGCCCTAATATTTAGAAGTCTACAAATGGATTGTAAACAAAATAAGACTTAAAAATATTGTAATTTCAAAACGGGCATTGTCATTTTATTTTTGAAAAAAAGGGAAAAAAAGATACCTTTGCTGAATGTTTTTTTCCCTTTTACATTCAGTTTATTTTATTTACCTAAGCAATCTCACAACTTCCTTGGAATTTTCCACACAAATTATATATATTGTAAAAATTAATTAATTTATTAATCAATTAAATTAAATTAAATTAAAAAATTATTACGGTTGGAAAAATTATTACAAAAACACCTTACGGTATTTTTTTGTTCTCTTGAGATCTACTTTGTTACAGTAATTATCGAAGAACTGGTGCAAAGAACTGGAAGCTTTTAGATTAGCCTTTTTATTACGGGGTCGGACATACACGTCCCAGCAACTACTTTTTAATCCTATTCGTAGCACGTTCTCAAAAATAATCTCTGCCATACACTTATAATATCAGTATATTTTCAAGAGAAATCTACAATATTAATGCCACAGAATTTTATTATTATTATTATTATTACTATTATTATTATTATTATTATTATTATTATTATTATTATTTTGCAATTTGCAATTTGCAAATTGTGGTACGATCCAGACAGTCCTGCACCATAATCAAAAGGTTAATAAAATCATTTAATCTAAAAAAGAAGCCCCCCCCCCCCCTATTTCCAAACATTTTGCTCAGTATGTGCTTGTAACGAGTATAGTATATTAATGCAGTATACTATAAGGTATGTCTTCCATGAGTTTCTCGTAATTTTACTTAGCTACACTGAACAATTCTTATTGCATTTTTACAGGTTGAAAGTCCAACAGATACAAGCAACTTCGACTTATTTCCAAGAGACTTACACGAACCGGAAGATGAAGAATCTGGATGGGATGCAGATTTTTAAATACAGTAGCTGCATTGTTGGACTAAAATTCATAATGAATGTGGATGCAAAAATATTTTCTAATCGATAATTCAAATAATGAATTTTTCGGCTTTAGCAAAGTTTTGAAACATTCATTTTCTATGCATATTCATTTACTGAAAGTATTTTTAAACCGTTGGATAAATTTTTAAAAATTAAATAAAACGTTTGTAATTTTTTAAATAATTTCAACTAAATATCATACGTATAACTAGGACTGTGTGCGAGCTGTGATAGACTTAGAAGTGTGATCAATTCCCCACAAATGGACCCGAAAATTGGGAATAAGCATTCTATTATAATAATAAATATGGTCTGTTAGATAAATAGAAATTTTTAATAAAAGTGGAATATACAACAATTTTTAATCGTTAATTCAAATGAAGAATTCGGACTTTAGCGAAGTTTTTGAAACTCTCATTTTCTATGTATATTTATTTTCCTGAAAATATTTTTAAACCATCAATGAAATTTCAAGCATCGAAAAAGAGTTTGTTATTTTAAAAATAATTTCAACTAAATATCATACGTATAACTAGGAATGTGTATGAGCTGTGATAGAAATATGATCAGTTCCCCACAAATGGATCCTAAAATTGGGAATAAACATTCTATAATAATAATAAATATGGTATTTTAGAAAAATGGAAATTTTGAATCGAAGTTGAACCTACAACATTTTTTAATTGAAAATTTAAATGAAGAATTCGGGCTTTAGCAAAGTTTTCGAAACTCTCATTTTCTATACATATTTCTTTTCCTGAAAATATTTTTAAACCGTCAAAGAAATTTCAAGCATTGAAAAAGAGTTTGTAATTTTTGTAATAATTTCAACTAAATACCGAAAATGTAAATAGGAATGTAGGGGAAGGTGAGGCACAGTCAACCGCTTTGAAAGTTTTTATTGTTTTTCTTCTGAAATTTGCAGATCAATCTGTAAGACAAAATTCCGGAATATACCACAATTCCTTAACTGCATTTATTATTTTCTCAAAGTATGAGTCTTAATAGTTTTTTTTAAATAATTTTTAACACTTAAAATGCATCCCACTGTAACCCATATCTGGGGGTACAGCGGGAAACCTCATGGGACGTAGTAAACTATAGATAGCGAAAGGCAAATTATAATAATTATACATTTTTAAACTGCAAAGTGCTTTATTAGAAATCTTATCCATATTTTTCAATGCACAGAACAAAATCTTTAATTGGCTTTACATACATAAAAACCTTTACGAGATTTTTTGCGATAAATGATATGTGCATAAATATACCGGGTGTCCCAAAAATAACTGATGGATTTTAAAATTTAATAACTTGCAAACAGTGACAGATATTTAAAAAATTTTTGCAGGAGGGTTATGTATGATGTCAGGAGTTTTTTTACTGTTATTCTTGATTTTAGTTCGAATTTCAAACAATAGATGGCGCTGACAGCGATTGACGTTCACCGCCCCATGAATACTAGATGGCGGCTGTCGCAGGCGGATTTTTTTTAGCGTTTGAACGGTCCCTCGAACTTCAACACCAATAATATCTAAAAGTTTTCTTTGACTCATTGGATCTCAGAAAAACTAGGCAAAGAAAACTTTTAGAAATTACTGGTGTTAAAGTTCGAGGGACTGTTCAAACACTGAAAAAAAAAAATCCGCCTGCAACAACCGCCATCTACTAGTCAGAGGGCGGTGCATCAATGCTGAGTGGCTTCAGTTTCGGCCTGCACAGAACGCCAATCGCTGTCCGCGCCATCTATTGTTTGAAATTCGAACTAAAATCAAGAATCACAGTAAAAAAAACTCCTGACATCATACATAACCCTCCGGCAATAATTTTTTTAATACCTGTCACCGTTTTCAAGTTATTGAATTTTAAAATTCATCAGTCATTTTTGAGACACCCGGTATCTACCGAAGTTTTACCTACTTATTTAATTTCAGATGAAAATTATTTTGCATGTGCTGAACAATATCTAAGTAAGGCAATTTTAAGAAATATGTTTTTTTTTTCAACTTCCTGATGACTTCAGTTATAGCAAATTAAAAAATTACAACGTTATACTTGGTTATTTATTGTTTTAGTGATATAATTGCTATGTTTAAAGAAAAACAAAAAGAAAAAGAAAAACGAAAACAAAACAAACAACTTTCTTAATAAATTTTTCTTAGTTTAATATAAATTATTAGCCATATTCTTCTAAATATTAAAATTGCGCAGGACAGAAAAATAATTTTTTTTAACTATTTCACAACAAATTATAACTAGACTATTTTTTAAAATGCAATTTTAATTTTAAATGGAAATAATAAACATTGTTATAACTGCATAAGTTTTTCTATTGAAAAGTTCACTATAAAATCAGTATAAAATAATGCTCCAATATTCCCCTTTTTTAAAGTATTTCAGTGTACCCCATGTAGATATCGAATAAGAAATTGTTTCAAAATGTTTTATTTGATATAAAACCGCAAATTTTCCATAGATTAACCAAAAATGTTTTCTCTTTCTTTAAACTTTAATTGTTTTTTCTTCTGTACTTCTAAGCTTTATTAGTCAAAAATATAAAATTCTGAAGAAGCAAAATTTTACTTTCGTAGCTAAAAACAACAAGCTGCTTCTAAAACGAATAAATTCTGCTTTGACCATATGATTTAAGGCTGAAAATATCCATTAATATACTGTCATTCATGAGTACTAATAGGAAGTTGAAAAAACGTAAAATAAACACAACTTGAAGGATTCGTCCACTGCGCCCACATCTTCCTCTATAATAAGCTGTGATAGAAATGCGATCGATTCCCCACAAATGGATTCCGAAATAAAAATGTTATTAGTAATAAATATAGACTATTTTACAGTTGTACTAATTATTAATCGATAATTCAAATAATAAAGTTTGAGACTATAACAACAAAGTTTTTAAAAATGGTAATTTTCTATGCATATTTATTTTACATAAAGTATTTTTAAACCGTCATAGAAGTAAAAAAAAATGTTTAAAAATTCTTTTTTGTAATTTCAACTCATCATCATAGCTGTACCTAGGAATGTGTAATGGGCTGTGATAAACTTAGAAGCGAGATTGATTCCCCATAAATGGATTCCAAAATGAGAAATAAATCTGTTATTACTAATAAATATGTTATTTTAATGTTATACTATTTATAAAACTGTGATATAAAAAAGAAAAATTATAATGAAAACTAAATTACTTAATTATAGATAGTAGATAAGCAACGAGAAACAATGTTCATAATATAAGATTCTTTTCTTCTGTCTAATTTGTATAATAACTTTAATTTATTTTTACATTCTTCTGCAAGAGGATTCCTCATTTTAATATCACTTATATTTTATATATTTTCATAATCAGCAGAATATAAACAAAGGACATTTGTTTAAATATTTGAAGAAATTTACAAACAAATAATGTTCATAATTTATTTACAACAATTTGATGATGTTAATTTAACATTTAGATATCAACACAAAGTAATTTATTAAAGATAAAACTACAAAATTACTACTTTCTACAAAATGTAAAAAAATCTGTATTTTTTTCTAATTTTCTGTTGTGATATATTTTTTTAAGTCTTGAAGGTTTAAATAGTAAAAAAGGTGTGTGTGTGGGGGGGGGGGAGAGAAGCAGTTCCGGTATTTTTTTTATTTATTTATTAATGTGACTGAATATAATAATTAAATCGGTGATTTCAAAAACTGCATAAGTCCACTTTTTTTGGAAATGTGTTCTTTTTGTTACAAACATATCCTTGATTATAGTACATGCCTACACGTATGGACAAATATTGAATAGTTTTACTCTTATCTGTTGCCACACAAAATTGTTGTTTATTGCAAAAACAATATTAGTCAAAAATGGGATCGAACACGATGATGAATATGACTATGTGACTGAATGAATAGGTACCAGGGATTACAGATTTTAAATATCACTATTTTTGAATAGAAATCTTTCAACAATTAAATCACAAAATTGTGAAATTTAATAAGGCGAATGTATGATTTCCGAAATGGCGGTTGACACCTGGTGTATTTTGTACACCATTTGGGGTTTTAAATGCAGTCTTAGATCCAGGGGGGAGGTCATGGGCGTCATGACTCCCTCTAAACGAAGAACATTTCTGTAGACTAATACATTTTTTTATTATAAATATACAGGGTGTCCGAAAAGTCTAGAAATGGTCGAATAACTCGAGAAACATACATCGGATTGAAAAACGGAAAAATACTTGTTCAATATTTTAGAAAAATTTCTTTAAGGATATCAAAGTTGTCATTTTTCTACAGCAAAGAGTACAGAGACATACTGTTTACAAGAATGTGATCGGGACGTTTGTTTTAACACCAGTTTTAATTATAAATCCTGATGAAGGCTGAGTTCACAGCCGAAAGTGCTTGATTTATTTTAATGTTTTAAGATCTAAATAAAGTTTTAGTCGTCTTTTAGGTAATGGAATCACATGTTTATTTGAGTGTACTTTTATTTTAATTTGACAAAGATAAATTTAAGCATTCCTAACTTGTTTTATATGTTAAACTTGTGTATTTTTTTAAATCACCGATTCAATTTATTTTTCATTTTTTAATAATAATTTATTTTTATTTTTAAGTATTTAAAATAAAATAGAAACTGACTCCAAAATAGTTTTACTTCCTTGAGTTAGTTTTATAACAAAGAATATTTTTTAATTTGAAATTAATTTTTAAATTAATTTAATTTAATTTTCATTAATTAATTTAAAAATAAAATTAAATACATAAAATACACATATTATTTAGCACTAAATAAATTTTATTGCATATCAGAATATTTAATGCCATATCGAAAAATTACAATCGTTGTTGTGTCATTTTCAAACATTTTCTATGAAAGGATTTTCTAAGTCATGTAATCTTAATTGCTTTGTTATAGGTACAACTTAAAAATACAAATATGTTAGAGAAGTTGTAATACTGTTGGGACCAATAAAATATAACATACGAAAAAAAACCTTCAAAAGTACGAAAAAAAAATATTTTTGTATCGAAATATTTTTTCTTTTCATAAAAAGTTACAGGAAAGTAAAGCAGTTTTTTAAATAATAATTTTTAATTTAACATTAACAATGTATAGTTCTATATTTTGAATTTTTACTATAATAACATTTATATATTTTTTTTATTTTAATAATATTTATTTTAAATATTATATTCCTTGAATTTTTACTGCATTTTTTTTTCATTTTTAATACTTTCCAACATAGTTGTAAAGATTTCATGATATTTTTCTCTTTGTCTGTCCGATTGTTTATCCTACTCTAACTTTTATAAATATACATGAATTGCAACGCCGCTGATGTATATAACTGATATTTACTATAGGACGTCCCCTATTGATAATGTAGGGTGTAGCATTTATAATCCATTTACAGGACACACAAAAGAAATCCGATACCTTATTGTCTATGAGAAAAACATGTTTGCAGTGTAACTTAATGATGTTGCACACTTTGAAACATTATTGAATTGATATGTATTAAGATAAATTTTAGTATATAACGCGGTGTGTGTAAATTCTATAGATTAGATACAGGGCAGCACAAAGAAATACGTACCCATGTCAACATCGCATAAGGATGTGATTTGCTTGAAGAGAGTGTTTAACAATGCTGTTTTCATCTGAACTGTATTTTGGTATGCAAAAATATGATTATAGAATATAAATAATTTCATATACAGAAATGGGATACATTATCCTCTATGACTAATAATTAATGCATTTTCAATTTTGTTGTGCGTCTTCTAGCTGAATTAACTTTTACCCTATTGTGTAGTTTGTATAAAAATTTATAAATCATATACAGGTCTGAGAATTCGAATACTTTACCGATTATGAAAGGTAATAGAAAAAAATAAAAATTAGGTTATCGGACTGTGTTATGCGTTTTCTAAATTATTTATTTAGATATGTTCTTTTACCGTATCAAAAAATGAAGTTTCGTTACAATATTCTGGAAGTGTTGGAAAGTATTTCCTAATTATGGGTAAAGCACGATTTTTCTTTTTTTATTTAATACTATAAATAAATTTCCACTTAAAAATATAATTATTGTTCATTTCTATGTCAGTACGTTTTAAAAATATAGCTCTCAATAGTGGTTAAAAAAAATTCTAGTTAAAAACTAAAATATATTTTTTTTAAATATTTTTATTTGCTATATCCTATTATAAATATGATTGTTAAACTGTTACTGTTTGGAATATAGGAATATTTGAATATATAAACAATATAACTAATTTCTATTTGCGTTGTAGAAGTTTGAAAGATGAAAAATCATGCGTGGATGTGAGGAAAAATAGTAGTAAATTTTGATGTATCTCATACAGTGGGAAAAAATCCATTTTTAAGTGGATAAAATTATATTGTGTTGTTTTTTAAATCTTTTAAGCTCGCTGAGTAAGAAAAAATGCTTAAAAATTTAATCATTTATGCTATTGAAATAAATAGGGCAAAATGACCTATTTGGGTGAACAAAATTCTGGAAGTTTGGATAATTATAAGAGAAAAGAAAGAGAAGGAAAGCTTTTAAACATTTAAACCAGAGTGTTGAATATTATAAAGATAGTTTAGATGTTAGTTAAATTACAGTTGCAGTAAAATTATTTTCACAACAATATCTCTATAATGAGTATATCTCTGCTTGCCTTCCTGAAATACATATAAACACTATAAAAAAATATATATAAATATTTTTTTAATCTAAGAAAATATAATATAATCACGAACGAAAATATACAATAACATCTTTTGAGTTACCCATCATTCCGAAAAGTTATCTTTATATTTAGAAATCCCAGAAATCAATATATTCTCAAGATTTAAAGAGGGATTTTAATCGAGATTATAAAAACAAAGTTTTTTTCCTGCTATTGATTTTTGGAAACGTTTCCGAGTATTTTTTATGGTGTATTTGATCAGTTTTCTTAACACGGAATATAGGTTTTTTGAATTCTATCAATTCTCAAATAAACAGTTTCATGTTCAACAAACATGTTTTACATCAGACAAATATGATAACTTAACAAAATTAATGTTAACATTGAAATGAATATTATTTTGTTATTATTTCATGTAAAAATTCAATTACGAAGCTGAATATGTTTAATTGAGAATTGAAAGTATCCTTAAAACCCTCATTTGTTTGCCTTACAATCTGATCGATGGATATTTTAGTTTCAAAGACATTTGAGTGGGTGGATGTTACATTGAAATAAAATGTTCCCAAAATTTTTATATTGAGAGCATAAATTTCTCAACACTTTTTATATTTTAATTATTCAGTTAGTGTGATTTTTTGTAAAAATATTGTATAGAATACTTATTAGATTCTTATTATCATAAAAATATCTTTATAAGCGAGTAATCTCAGGCACCTTTTATATTGCTCTGGAGAGGTTAACTGACATTTCGAAGCTGTGTGCTATATTTTAAAAAGTAGATTTAAACTCTTTGCACTTTTACATAATTTTGGAATTGTATGATTCTCCAGTATTTAAATATACAGGGTTATTCTAAATGATGGACCCATTTTCAAAAAATTATATTTATTAAAGTACAAATCCAAAATGAACAATCTTTATACCAATGAAAAGAGGATGTTTCAAAGTTTTTTTTTTAAAGACATAAATGTTCAATGTGTCAACCGTTTGCTGCACGGCACACATGCGATAGCCAAACTCGTTCCACACACGAGAAAGCGTATTAGTTGTTACTGAGTACAGGGCTTTCAAAGTGGTGATGGTTCCAGAGGCGGCCGGTAGAGGTCGCGCGGCAATAGGCCGCGATTTCATTTCACTGTCAGTTGTGAGCAAAGTCATTAAATAATAAGACCAGTCAGATAAATGGGAAACTTTTCGCAAGTTGAAAATAGCGCCATCTAGCGGTTGGGAGTGCTGCATTCGGCACCAAGAATATTTTAATAAAATTTTGCTTCTAAAATTAAAGCTTAAAATAAGGAGTTCATATTTTCTAAGAAAGTCGTTTGTAAATTCCGGTGTCAGTCAGTAATTTCACATTTTACGAACATAATTTGTCTGTGCCGGAAAGGGTTAATTGCATAGTGATGTAAATTTCCATCACTTTTTATTTAACTTTTAATAAATAAATCAACTTCTTCGCCACCACTATATTTATATAGAAATATTAATCCAGTAAATTTCCACATTTTTTTTTCATTATAGTTTTAGCTTTAATGTAAAATATCCCAATAATTAGCAAGCTTTTAAAGGAAGTGCAAAAAACAAAACATCGATAAAAATCGTATAAAATATCGATATAAATAAATCGTATCGTTTCTCTGCGACCCACTTCTGTTTTGTCCTCCTTCCGCAGCAGAGGTTTGGCGCTAGTGTGTCGCTAACAAATTTACATTATCTGACTGGGCTTATTATTTAATGGCTTTG